>OX438762.1:66827746-66867474 GCA_949316455.1 Acleris holmiana | reverse complement strand
CTCTGTATTCGATTTTTGAAGCGTCCACTCAGGACACCAGTATAGAGTTTCATTTGTTTAACATGCACGCCGCCCGCCCCGCCCCGCTGCACGCCCGACTCGAGCGTCCACTCAGGCCTTACACGGAACACCTGTCTATGTTTTTCCTATACAGTTGCCTAAAAATAGTACTTATTAATTTTAACAACCATTCAAAAAGATCATGTTTAATAATTGTTGATAGAAGTTGATACACTTATCATTAATTAAAGGCTTAAAATATTATCAATATAAGAACGTAGTTTAGTAAAGATATAAAAAAAACTCGCCTTTAAGGTAAAACTTAAGAAATGGTTTATTGACAAATCATTTTACAACCTTAAAGAGTTTTTCGATTTGTAGATTCTAGTATTTAAGTTCAATTCTAATGTTGCATGCCCGAAACGGGCATTTTTAATACCTATGTACACAGTCATGCAATCAATATATTATATTCTACTTATTCTTCTTGAACGTTCATACAAAGTTGACATATTTTATACGGATGCGACAGCATTTGTATTTCAATCCCTACAAAATAATAGGTCCGCTCTCAACAACTAGTTTATTATGATGATAAAGTTAGGAGTCTTCACGCGGGGAATATTTTAATTTAATCGAATTTATTTATTTACCAAATATTAATAATATATCTTCTTTAGTAATAGACAATGCTTGGTAGACGTTTTGGATATCTACAGATAGTATATCTTAATCTTATAATACTTTTGACAGGAAAACAAATAGATAAAATAGTCAATACATTGATTCGAATTTATTCTTTTTCACTGACATTTGACGACGATATAAATTCAGAATGAGAAACAATTATAATATTAAATTAATATTAATGTTAACCCTCTTCAATCGTTGTTCATCACGAAATAGTAGAATTTTATTAAATAAAACTAGCAACACTGATATAACAAAATGGCAGTCACTTTAATACAAACCCCTGTAAGAATCTCACTGTCGCAATGGGACTTATTTCGGTTTTCTGTGATTCTCTTTAAAACAATGGTTATTACGAGATATACAGTCAAGGGCATAAATATATATACGTTCCCAAGACGTCAAAATATCTGTACAGTTGATTAAACAGAGATATCTGTACGTTAACTCGGTTAGAAATATGTGAGAATTTAAAGAGTCAAAAAGATCTAGACATGTACATGGCCATAACTAAATGAACAAAGTCAGTCAAATATATGTAGGCAAATAGGAGGCCATAAATATCTATACACGCAACTCTCGCATACATAAGAACAAAACCCGAGCCAAAAATATATATACAGTCAAGAGCATTAATATCTACGCAGTCAAAAATATGTATACAAAAAACAAGTATTCTAATTTTGAATTGTGACAATCATCGAAAAGAGTACCGCCCTGTCATGATCGCTTTGTCCTTTTCATTTTGATCGTGATTCGTGACGTCATCGACGTGTCATTTGTTTTTACCTTTCACCCTATTATTTTAGATTCCGCTTCACAGCTATATACCACACAAGATTATCCTGTGGCTTTTCTCGTAAATATTACGTTTATGTTCTCAAAGCGTATACACCGTGGGTGTTAATAACCCGAATGATTTAAACCACGTATTTTTGACGACAGTACGAGTAAATAATGTTATATCAACATGGGTCCAATTATGCGTCTTAATTAAATTACTATTTCAGTACAAACTAAATCATATTAACTGCACGCTTCTTTGTGAAAAAACCTTTACTTCAGAGAGTGAGCTACTTTTAAGTACAATATATTACAACTATAAAAAAATGTACAGTAGAGCATGCAGCTGCAGAAAAAGTGGATTGAAATGTTCTATTGTGTGCGGATTCTGTAGTGGTCAAGCGTGCGAAAAAATTACGAAATTTCACAATGCAAGGAGACGGAAAATACCAGCGCGCATAGTGAATTTATAGACGTTAACCTACCTGGAACCTCAAAACCGTTTTTGGTCATAAAGTCAACTGTTGAAGCATTATTTAAAATTTAATTTTGGCCCCTTCAATTAAAGATAGCGGCTAACGCTGTGAGCCCTGGAGGACGAAAACTTAAATTTTTCACGACTAGCCTATACTTTTATGCAATACAAATTAAAACATTTTCTACACCACCTTTTGTAGCGCAAAAATACCTGCATACTGAACTAAAATTGTTGGCTCTCGGGCTACTTTACGACATACAACCACAACCAAACAACCATTTTATTATGCAATGTTTAAGGTTGTGATAAAATCAATTATATTTCTATGTGTATTTCATTTTACGTAGTTAATGTACCAGTAACAACAGCAGGGCTAGCAAGTAGGTAAGTCCGATGGGACGAACGCTTTACGTACGCGACAAAACGCTAACGTGCTACTATTTAGTTCTGGGCAACCGAGCTTTGCTCGAAAGATGGAGTAACGAATTTTCCCATAAAAAAGACCTTGGCTTTATCGTTACCCAAAACCTCTATATTGTAAATTGCATCAAAATTGTTAGAACCGTTTTCTAGAATGCGATTATAAATACCTAAACAAAATGTTGCAAGTACTACTGCCACCCCTGTGGCAACCGGTTCCATATTGGCTCATATAAAATTGGTCCTTCGAATTTTTATACAAATAACGATTTTTGACTATACTCATCATTTCTCCGGAAAAAAAACTCATTTTTTTTGTTCATAATTTGTTATTCATAATCATCGCAACTCCTAAAGTGAATTTTACTGAAACCGTTCTGATTTTAGGACGTTTATAAAACAAACCTAAACAAACCTAACCTAACGTAACCTTATTTACCAGTATTTTTAAAATCCTGAAAATAAATAGGTGTATGATTACTATCGATTATGAAGAGTAGTCATTATGATGTAAACTGGTATGAGATAGTTTTTTATGAAGAGTGATCGTTATGATTAAAATGGTATGAGGTACATTTTTGGAATTCCATTACATAAACTAATTTGCAATTAAATATGAACTTTGGCGCACCCGCGGCAACACTTAGTTTTTTAACGTGAATTCCATTTGCGAGTTCACTTATCACCCGATTTTATTTTTTTTATTTGCATGACAAAGTTTAACTTAAAGGATTTGGTGGTCACTATTTTCCGTCAATTTACTCACTCATAGTTCAATTGTTGTTATGTTATGTCATTATTATACCCTATGTGATGTGTAAGATGTGTAACGATTGTATAAAAAACCACTGTTTGATTTCAAGATAATACTTAAGTTTATTACATAACACACTAATAGTATTGAGAGCGCACGGGCGGTCGGCGTCCTCTTTAGGGGCTGCCTCGCACCCGGATAAAGAAGCTTACCGTTTGCATGGGCGTAGAGTGGTTCACGGTTGTCTGCTGTTGGCCAGCCATACCCACCGAAGTTTGCACTAGCCCGCTGCCCACAAGCGTCTATAACAATAGGCGGTTGATTAGAGAAAAGGCTTCGATTTTAAGGTTCCGTAGCCGACAAGAAACCTTCATATTAAAAGAAAATGTTTTGCTTCAAGTAATAACTTATTTTTCAACGTAGTCCCCATGTAACTCAATACACTTGATCTATCGCTTTTCTAGATTTTGATTCCCTCCGTATATTACGATTTCTCCAACCCTTCAAAATACGCATTGGTTTTTGCGATGATTTGTTGGAATCAAATCTTTTTCCACCAAGCCATTTCTTCTAAATTGGAAAAAGAAAATAGCAGAGGGCCAAAACTGGAGGATAAGGCGGATGCGGGAGCAATTCGTAACGCAACTCGCGGATTTGCGTGCGTTGTCTTGGTGAAAAAATATATTTTTCGAGAAAAGGGGTCGCGTTTTTCCATTAAAACTTCATGAAATCGCTGTAAAAAGTTGGCATAATATTCACTGTTACTCTTTTTACCTTTCTAAAGGTAATCAACATAGAGGGTGTCCGGGATATAGTGGACTACCTTACAGGGCTGGATAGCACAGCTCAGGAGTGGCCAAAATATGATAAATTATGTTTAGTAAAAGTCGCACCAAAACCGAGATATCTCAACATTTAAAAATTTTGGAAATGCGGTACCCTGGTTCACCATTTTTGATGCCGCAGCCAAATTTATTAGAATTTCTCAGTTTCGTTTGCTGTGAAAAATAGCTGTTTGACCATTGAAATTTGCTATAAAACCCTATCAACGGAATAAAAGTTTAGCAGTTTTTTTAATTTTTCAAATCAAATTTAAAGTTGAGGAATCTGAGTTTAACTTGCAGCAAGTTTAACATCGCACGGTTTAAAAAAAATGTACTAAGACTTATAGTGCTGCTTTCCTAAAAATTGGCCTGGTTAATGGAGATTCTAAAATGATAAAATAATTGAGTTTATTGATTACAGCAGCGAAGTTATTATTAAGTTTGTCCAACAAAGACTGAATTTTATCAAACTAGCGAATTTAATGCGGCTAGTTGCACCATGGCCAGGTGTTCTTCCTTCGCTATACGCGATGTGAACCCGACAAAAAATACGACGATCTGGATGGCGTGCGTCGGGGTCCCTTTCTGCGTAAAGTGCAGCTCTCCTCTGCACTCGCCGTAAATAAAATGCATATTTGCATACTCTGCCTATGTGTATGGCCCCCGAGACATTTCTTTTCAATGTGATACAATAAGATAGTTTAGTTTTGCTTTCAACTTCATTGAATTTTTGACAAGAAAACAAAAAACTGACGATGTAATTGTCTAATTAATTCAATCTGGAATTGAAAGTTTGGTGGCCAGTATTACTAACAACATTTAATCAGAATGGAGTTTATGTGAAAATTACCTCTTTGGAAGCTAGCCAACAAATTGGTGAGCGACGATATGCCTCCGAACTCAAGAGGTCGTTCATGAAACGCTGCCGAGCCTGCATTAGGGCTGGCGGCAAGCAATTCGAACACTTGCTTTAAATTTAGGAAAATGTATGTTATTACCTTTTATCGTAGTGTCGTTGTATTTCACATTAATGTAAACTGTCTTTTAAAACAAGCTAAACTGAATTTAAACGGAAGCAAAAGTCTTTTATTAAATTCGCTAGTTTGATAAAATTCAGTTTTTGTTGGAGAAACTTAATAATAACTTCGCTGCTGTAATCAATAAACTCAATTGTTATATCATTTTAGAATTTCCAATTTTTAGAAAAGCAGCACTACAAGTCTTAATAAAAAAAAATTACACCGTGCGATGTTAAACTTGCCGCAAGTTAAACATAGATTCCTAAAATTTAAATTTGAAATGATTTTTTTTAATAATTGCTAAACATTTTTTTGATTCCGTCTTATAGCAAATTTAAACAGCTACCTTTCACAGCAAACGAAACTGAACAATTCTAATAAATGTGGCCGCGGCATCGAAAATAGTGAACCAATGTACCGCATTTCCAAAATTTTGAAATGTTGGGATATCTTGCTTTTGGTGCGACTTTTACTAAACATAATTTATCATATTTTGGCCACTCTTTAGCTGAGCTATCCAGCCCTGTAAGGTAGTCAACTATATCCCGGACACCCTGTAGAGAAGAACGGAAACTCCATACTACAAAAACGACACTTTCACGTATAAGTACTAGCGACACCGTGAGCTGTAGAAGAACTAATATTTGCTATTTGGCGGGCTTGTTAAATGGAACCTGTAATGTCAAATCAAAATTGACCATTTTTAATTTTACATGAAGATACGAGTACAAAGCTGAAGAAGAAGTTGGCAGAAATATTCAGCTTTATACCCACTTCATCATATAGGTTAGGCACACATACAGAAACAACTTATTATTTGTGACTCAACGAGAACATTTTGAGATATACTAATGTCTTATATATACTCGTACCGTAACCAAAAAAAACACTTGCATAATTCAGGCTTTTGTTTATTCCAATACATCCTTTGAAATATGTAAAATGTCGGCGAGTTCCAGATTTTGATGTTATTTGCTATTAACACAGGCTGCAAATGTCGAATCCGCACACATACTTAGGCGCAAGTTTCTACTTCGGCCGAAAGGTCTTCTATAGCAGCTAGGCCGGTTCACCACATAATATAAGTGGCTCCAGGTTTTGGAAACCGATCGAAAACATTGTTCGTGACAGGAGCCTTTGCTTTCCATTACAATTTCATATGCGCGTATGTTAACACTATTAACGCTGAATTATTTATCTTTATGGCTCGGTAACCATATTACTCGTATTTCGTTTTAATATAAAGCGGGAATTTTATTTGTATACCGACGTTTTTTTGAAGTTGAACTGACGTTACTGAATTAATACAGATAAAAAAAGCAAAGAGAATATAGTTATTATGTGACTCTATGGTAATAGGTAATGTGTAGAGTCTGGCAAACTAAAGCTGTCCCAGAGAAAGAGCGGAAATTTCAAGAAACCTGAAGCTTTTAACACACATAACATCGTAATGTTTTTAACAAATATTAAAGAAGATCCCACATTATTACAAAAAAATAATTTTAATAAACCACGTGAACTTGCGGCTTGGATTTGCGGTGTAAGTTTGAGAACAGTGACAAGGATCAAGAATGAGTTTAAAATAAAAATAAAAGTAATTGTGACGGCCTTCTACTCTGAAAAGTCATGAAAAGTCGATAAAACCAAATGTTCCATCTCTGACATTTAAATTTTTGCCATGAGAATTCCGCCCTCTGGTCATGAGATTAAGAAACGATACATTGGGTATCCATTACTTGTTGTTGTTGAAAGTACAAACTGCCGTTCATTCATCCGGTGTAGTAGTGGAACGCGGAATAGCAATGTAGTATAGTTACCGGGTGGATCTGCTGCACCATGGAGATGGTCTGCGGGAGGCTGACCAGCGGCAGGCTCTGCGCCGTCGACCCCACCGGCAGCGCCGTCTGCTGCATGCCCAGCGTCATGCCTGCGCACACACAGCCCGATTACTATAACACCTTTTCTGCGCAATAATATGAGTACGTTTACACATGTCGCCTATACTTTGTCCGAGTTAGTAAATAACTTAATGTAAAAGAGAACAAAATTACATGACTTGATCAAAACAGATCAGATACTAATGTTTTTATTACAGTTAAAAATAATTCGGATCAGTGGCCTGTCGTAATTGGTTAGCATGCTGAATCGCATGGTTTCCTTGGTTTACGTACTTGCTGAGCCTAAGTATAGTCAGCTCTTACCCTGTTGCTGATAGTGTTGTACCATCTGCTGTGCCTGCTGCTGCAGTAACTGTTGCTGCTGCTGCTGCTGCTGCTGCTGTTGTTGTTGCTAAACAAAAAATAACCCTTTAGAAAAAAAGCTGTATGTCTGTTTGTGTAACATTCCACTTCGAAACGAGGCAACGCAAAAAAGGAAAGAGACAGTTGAGATAAAGAATAATAATAATATTTATTAATAGAAAATAAACAGTTTACACATAAGGTACAGTATCCTGTGAACCCTAAACTAGGCTGAGCCTGTATCTTGGGACCCAGTGAATCGGTTTACATTTTCCTGACCTCTTAAACTATTTCTTAAAAACCACACAATAGACAGTTTTTACGCGATCGGGGTCGCGGGGAAAAATTGGTAAGTGATACACCTGTTTTTAACGATGTATGACTATTCGAAAACCTTTTCGAGGAATTGGCTTTTCTAATCGATCCCTGCAGGTAAATTTAAGGTATACCATACGAAAATGTTGTGCATATCATTTTAATCTTAGTTAAATATTATAGATGTAATAACAGCGCTAAAGTATCTCTAGTTAAAAAAATTAAGTTATACTATATGTGTGGTGTGGTTGACAATCGGCTAAGGCAAAGTCATAGTGTCAGATTCTTGAGATATGTGATGTCATAGCGGTTACGTGATGTAGTAGCAAGGCACAGCGATCCGCGCGGGCGACGACTCGTCTCTCCCCGGTCTACCTATATACATCCAGACATTCTTTGAATGCAGTGATTACGTTGTCTAAACAAACGCTGTTCCGATCCGATTAATATTCAAATTAGGCTGATTTAAACGTATAAGTGTATCACCATTACATGAGTACCCCGCCCCCGCAACCATAAGAATATACCTGCAGTGCCTGCTGCTGCAGCAGGGCCTGTTGCTGGATGGCCTTGGCGAGCGGCTGCTTGTCCTGCAGGCTCGCCAGCTGCGTCATCTGCCCACTCGAGTTCATCAGCACCACCCTAAAGGACAACGTGCTACACTCTAGTGTTCCATAATCACCATTCTGCCGGCCGTCAGAGGAATCTATTGAAGGCCGTACAAGACGCGTAAGTGAATGTCAAGTCATAGAAACCGGCCGGCATGTATGGCTCTCGTCGTACGACAGCAGTAGGTGCAGGTGACATACTGCCGTGAAACGTTGATGGTTAAGCAGCCCCTATAGACCGTTGATAATAATAAAATAGTTCAATGAATACGGGCTTCATTAGATTAAGGTTCGAATTGGAAATAGTACTGACTGCTGCTTGGGCTGCTGGGCCTGGTGCTGCAGCTTGTGCGTCTGGTTGGCTGCGTCCTGCTTGGCGGCCGGCGCCGGTGACCGCAAGCCCTGCTTTCCGCGCTGCTTTGCCTGAGAACACTGCCAGACACATCAAGTCTTCATCTGCGCATCAACGATATTTTTAGATAATGATAGTGATAATTAATAAAACACTCCTCGTTTTTTGCGTTGGGGGTTAAAAACAGTTCCCGATACGTAAAAGTCAATCAATCTGAAATAATATCAAGCGCAGTGAAACAATGGAGATGTTATTGCGAATAAAATATTAGTCAATACACGATCCGTAGACTGTACCAAATGTTTAAAATAACATCCGTATAAGGACCTTCTGAAGCAAGAACTAAGCTTTGCGGACCACCAGATCAACTCCATGTTATTATGTTACCTAAAGTAATTTCAAATCACTTAGAACCCACAAACAAGTCTAACAAAAAGCTAGTTTTCGAAACCCGACTGCTTGTTTTGATTATGTCGTCTATACACCGTGCCCGGGACGTACCCGCAGGATTTTAACAGCGTGTTCAAGAGTTCAAATTATTATATGAATATAGGTCCAATTTGTCTTTTATAACTTTTTTTTTATGCACTTTAAATGGAATATTTTCACTTCCTTAAAAGATTTTAAGCCTAAGAAATTTTGTCGTTAATACAATTATTTCAAAATGCGTCAATTTTGACACCTTTTTACTAGAACCTCATGCTTTAACAACATCCATAAAAAAAAGCTTCACCTTTTAATACTACTGTAGTATTTTAGGACACTCAACGGGTCTGTGCGGGTAGTGTCCTAAATACTATGTTAGCATTTAAGCTCGTCTGTTGTTTTTTCTAATTTTTAATTTATCATTCTTGCGATTGGCTGTCTCAAGAATATTTCTTCAGCCATTCATAGCCATTGCTATTGCTGTACGCGTATTTGATTTTTCACTAATAGAAATTGAAAATTGAGAAAAGGTAAATTAAAACGTAAGGGACTTGTACAATTCCGGCGTCATAAAACTTCTTTATATAGCTCTAGTTCGAAGCAAACTAGAGACTAGTGCCTGCGTCTGGAGTCCTAGAGAAGCCAAGTACAAACTCATGCTTGAGAAGGTCCAGACAGCGTTTTTACGATTTTTGTACAAAAAAATGTACGAGTATTACCCATACATGTACCCGATTAGCTTTTTGCTGGGCGTCCTAGGCTTAAACTCCCTGGAGGTGCGGAGAGGGTGCGAGTGGTTGAGTATCGCGTTCAAGGTCCTTCGTAACAGGATACATAGCACCGAACTGCACAATATGCTGAACCGCATCATCGTGCCTCCTAATAAGTCACGCCGGCGTGCATGCCTACAGTTGTCGGATGGAGCGGGAGCGCGTACGACCGCGGCGCGTCGCCACTCACCACTGTGCGACATGATCGCCTCACTCAACGGACTCCTGCGTACTGATTCCCAAGTGGATATTTTTGTTGACCACTGGTCTAGGTTAATGACCCAAAGTCGTGCGTATTGCGAGATGCGTTAAGAAGCATTGTGCGTGAATGTTAGTGAATAAATGGGTATTTTAATGTGTGAGAAAGACTGTGTGTGAATGTGGGTGACAGTTGTATAATAATAAGTGCATGGTATAACTATAAAAGTCCACTACAAGTATGTTGGCAAGTGTAATTGGTGTAAACCGTTCTTGTTCAAAAAATAAATAAATAAATAAATAAATAAATAACCTAATTCCACTATTTGCAAAAATCATGTTTTGCGAATATGATATTCTGCGAAGTATTGGTTTTGTTTTGGTACACGCTTCTTATAAAAACAAAAATAAATGTCCCGATCGTTTAACGATAAGTGGCAATACCATGTATTATATATATATCAAAACACCAGGAATTAAATAGAGAATTGTTTCCTTTTTTTTCGGTGCACTGTTCAATTTCTTCGTAAAAAACGTTGAAATTTTAAGATGACGTAATAGTTTGTAATGGAGGACGAGTTATATAATTTGTTTTATAGCATTTATTTGTTTAATAGCATATATGCGATAAGCATCTTGCATCACGATGACATTAAGTTGTCATTAGCATTTTACTCTTAAATACAACAAACTGATAAGCAGACCTCGGACAGGGTGAGCCATTTTTACGTCATTAATGTCAAGTGTAGATGTTAATATAGATATACCTGAAGATGAAATATTAAAAAGAAGTCATGAATTATAATTAAACTAAAATGACAGTGCATTATGTTCAAAACGAGTAGGTATTATTTATTTATTCTAATTTTTCATTGTTATTGGTTATTGTAATAAAGAACTATAAACTTTTCTAAATTTTCAATTTTCAACGCACTTCTTCTTGAGTTTAATATCCACTTATAGATGGAAAAAGACCTTTCTACTTCCACTGAAGTGAGCGGAGTGAAGTTGTACATTAAAATACCGTCCACATCTGTTCCTTCCGAATTTTTTTCAGCATAGTCCCTAAACAGATCTAAGTCTGGGTTTCTAGCTATGACGTCTTCTAATTTCTGAGTGACAGAAGCAGACGAAGACCAGCTTATCTTGGCTCTCACTTGGTCCAACGTTAAAAATGTATCTACGACGGATATTTTAGATTCCTGTAATTTTTTTAAGGCATATTCAATTATATGGAAATTCTCAACAATATATTTTAGATTATTTCGTAAATTTTCAGTTTGTATAATTCTTTTCGCCACTCTTATCGACATTGCTTCTGACGATCTCAATGCCAATAGGACTACTTTTATTTCGTCAAATTATTTCTCGTAATATGCTGCTGCCGCTAGCCAAGTTCCCCATCTCGTAATCACTGGCTTTGGAGGCAGGAGCATATTAGGATATTTATCCTTTAATATGTGGATTCTATTAGGAGCCTTTAAAAATACTTTTTTAACGTTTGAAATGAGCAAATCCACATCTGGATACAGGGAACGTATTTTTTCGGCTACGCGGTTTAGCCCATGTGCCAAACATGTAACGTGTTTCAAATTAGGCAGATAAGTTTTCAAAATTCGGCCAGCCAGCGACATTGTATGCAACACCATCAGTACTTAGCACCAGAACATTTCCAATTTTGTAGTCATAAGATTCGCCCCACATATTTTTCAGAGTGTCCATCACGAATGCAGATATTGTTTGACCATTAGCTTTTGATAATATTTTGCAGGCTATTAAATATGGTCTGTTAAATGAATTCAATGGCTTCGCAAAAAAATGCACTATATATCTCCCTAAAGAGTCGGTTGATTCGTCAAGAGAAATCCATATTTTTTCATTCGAAAGATTATCGTGTATTGAACTGATTTGCCTCTGATACAATTTATCCAAATAAACTTTCCCCAGCCATGATTCACTCGGGAGTGTAGGTTGGTTTGCACACTGGCAGCATAAATAGAATAGAAAAAACTGTTTGAGAGCCGGATTCTTCATTTGTGACCATGGTATGTTACACAAAATGAGGAATCGAATTAAATTGAGATTAAAATCCTCATCAAACTTCCGATAATTGCCATTGTGCATTGATCCCTTGATGTGACTTTGCATATTACTTTTTTTATTTGACACTTTGGTTTTACATTTTGCACAAAAAATACTTTTATTACCGTCATATGTCATGTAGGTTCATTTTCAATCCACTTAAGAACTGTTTTTGCTTTATATTTCGGCATACTCAAATTCGGAATAATCTTTCTTCTTAATTATTTATTTTTTATAAGCAAACTCAAATTGCTTACAAATTAAAATAACACAACATAACATTAGAATAATGACATTAATGACTTTGTCATGATATTTCAATGTTAAATATGGCATCGTTAAATAGAGTTATTGTCTATCTAAAGAGGTATGATATCATATCAGTTATTTTACTTTCATATGGATATGCTTATCATTTAAAGAGGCTTGCTATACAATTAATTTGTTTTGCTATTTATGTAAAGATCTAAATAGAATAATTTCATTCGTTATTCAATTACATCACATCTACCATTGAATGACTACGTAGGTATGTCCATATTATGCAAACTCTTAAAACAGCTCACCCTGTCCGAGGTCTGCTGATAAGAAAACAAACATAATCGAAGAGTTTGAATACTACATTGAAAAACACGGATTACCGCCTGGAAAATTTTGATATTTAATCAAGTAGTTTAGGCCATGGATGTATGGTCTATTTTGAGAAAAATATCTAGAGGATCACTACTTTACAACCACATAAATAAATTGTTAATTCTTAAAATTCTTTTTTTTTCTTTTTTTTTATACGATAATTAGTGTCCGTTTTTTGGGTGGCGATGCAAATCTATCTACAGAACATCATTTCAAAATTTGAAGCAAATCGCTTGAATACGTCCAGAAAAAATAGACATTAAACAAAAAACTTGAAAAAAACATAAGTCATAAACTATTATAAGTAGGATGTTCATACTCGGCTAAAATATTCTTCATTACAAGAGGTACTCACAAAAAATCCCCGATCCCATTTGATGTTAGGGCCGACTTACTATGGAAATAAGTTTTGATAATCAGTATAAAAAATGGGAGTTAAGATAATCGTTATACTTTTAATGGAATATGCACACTTTCTCTATTTGCAACCACTTAATAACGTCATTCAATTGGCTAAGTAAAGTTTTTGGAATAGATATATATATTTTTTTCTATAGTCGTCATCCTAAAGATCGAGGAACTGCGGCTCTTGTATTTTTATTTCCTCTAATATTTTGGTTTTTTTGTTAGTTATGGAGTTGACATTCTTAATAAGATATTCAAGTTTTTTAATTAAGCCACAATAGCATTGGCGCCGTTTTGTCCGACGAAAGACGCCGCGACTGTCATACGGCCGTCTTCCACAAGGTGGCAAAAAGCGAGGCGGGAGAAAATGATAAGTTTCGTGATTTTATTATGGCTGAAAACTAAATGAAGCGTATAAAGTACGACTTTATACTTTCTATTACTTATATCCATAATATTTCCACTGAAATTTTATTATGATTTCATAATTATGTGTTCAGTAATATGAAGCAATCAGTTTGTTAATATAATAGACGGTAAGCGAGGAACAGTTTGAATAATTTCTCAAACAAATATGAAGTATGATTCAAATTATACCTCATACAGAGTAGCATCAACAATACTTTAGTAAAGACTTCCTTAAAAAGGCCTCTTTTATGGTTGTGGCCTTGAATTTTCCCATGAAGAAGGCCTCTTCATTACTTACGTCTTAATTGCTCGATGAAAAATAAAAATATTTTAAAATTTTCGCGGAAAAAAGCTGAACTCAAGAAAATTATTAAAAATAATAACTAATAGGTATTATTAAGTGATTAAGATCTTAAGTGACAGTTGACTTCTAGTAATTACGCCCTTATTCTTAGGATACGACGTTATGAGGGACCACCGGTATGGGATAATAATAACTATAAGGTTTGTTGCGAGTTTGTTACTTGCGTACATGTAAGATTCTGCTTGTTTGTTATTTTGTGAACCTCCCCCGGCTACCCAGAGCCTATTATTTTGTTATGCGAATATAATATTTTGCTATGCGAATATAATATTTTGCAACTCCGATATATTGAGAACATGATATTTTGCGCCTCCAGTGTTCCGTTCTTGAAGGACCCTAGCGTTGTCATTGTCAGGGGTTGTAAGCGTGGGACGAGCATGCAGGTTGGTACGCGGACCTGGTTCTGAAGTTGGTTGGCGCTGGTCTGTGTCGAGACGGAGGCCGCGGGGCGGATCCCGGCGGCCGGTACGATGGCCGAGAGCGGCCGCGGCGCCTTGCCCTCGGCCGGCGTGCGCGCCTTTGCTGCAGGCACCGTCGCGCACGCCGCACCCGCACCTGCAACGACACACGCACTCGATATTACACGTTCATTCGCTCACTATCAAAATAAACTCAAACTGATACGTATAGTGTTACTAGTATTCACTAACTTAAAAACCAATTTAGCTAAAGTAAATCCGGATATAATTAACGACGAGATATTTTTGGGGAACTGAAAACCACTCCATGGTGCTAAAACGCTTGAAATGCAAGTTTCTTGCAGGCTTCTAGCCCTAGCAACTGTTACATTATAATACGTAGTTTATGTAGGTATATTAAAGACTGTACACGATAAAATCGGGCCATGCATGCTCTGGTGTATTTTTTTAATGAATGCTAATTTTAAAGCAGCCCTTTTTTGTAATAGTCAGTGGTTATAAAAGTACATAATAAAAATACAATAATAATAAAATGTTGGAGCGTCTGTGACTTAGACCATTATATAATCCACTGTACCAATATTTATTTGTACACCGTCTTCTGACAGTCTTAACCAAATTCTACTGTTGAAAACATTTTTTAATCGGTAATATACAAGCCAAATTATACCTTATTACATTATCTTTTCAAAAAAGTTAAAAAATATCGTTTTGTATTCAGATTGAGATAGTTCTGAGGTTGATACGACTTTTTTTATCATATAGTATTATAATTAAACAAGCTATTAAAAAACTCCTTGAAAATATGCATTCATTGCAAAGATACACCAGAGCATGCATGGCCCGATTTTATCATGTAGTCTTCACATAATATCTAATTAAATTACTTTCAAAAATACCCAATAAATCAAGTGCTAAGTTTATTCAATAATAGCATGCACGTATACGGTCAATAACACTCGCATAAGATAAGCAAAGGCATTTTAACTTATTAGTTTTAAAGCATGATCAGCAGACCCCGTACATTTGGTGCCGTTGACACAAGTCGACGTCACTCTGCATATAGGCTGATTCAAATTAGTTTTATCATGGTTTTTTATCACATAATAACCTCATTAGTTAATCATTATCGTAATTAAAAATAAACGAAGATAAGATATAAAACGTCTTTGATTGACTTTGATTGTCATTCACTTAGAAAATTAAATAATATATACTAAAATAGTTACTGAAATGCAACAAAAAATATATATTTTTATTTAAGTGGATTTTTTATGCATTGATATGTTTTAGAATATTACAATTTGGTAACTTAAATTACCGCTAGTGTTATAAATCAACTTCCTGTATATGAAATTACGTCACTTTTACGTCAGCGGCAACAAATGTGTGGGGTCTGATGATCAGTATTATTCAAATTAAATTGTCTTTAAGTTACCAGGCTTAGTTACTTATTCTATTTAACATCAGTTACTTTATTGTGCTAAGGCTTCGATGTGATCCTTTCATTAGAGATTCCACAAACACCGATTATGCCGAATATCTGGCGAAATATGTCTACATGTCGCGGGTGGCAGGTTACGATCTAGCTGTCTCATTGCGGTGCGTGCAGTAGATGGTATTTGTTACATTTACTAGTAGTGTCACGATACACATCATTTGTTTATTATTACACCACATTGTGTTCCTAATAAAACAATCCTTATTACAAAAAGAAACACTGTTCGCCAAAAGCTGCTCGTAAAATAAATTATGTGTAATGTGTGCGTTTCTTTCTACATTATCTGATATTCAGCATTCAGCCGAATAGTACGCCACATTCATCCGAATACTGAACATTACGAAAGTAGAAAAACAGTTACCAGGCATCTGTGGCATGTCTTCTTTTAATGATCTCTTTTTTCGCCATCGGCGGCGTAAGCTATATCAAAAATGTTCACGTTATTAGTGTTATTACAACTCCAAGTAAAGCTCGCTTTAGAAAAATAATATACGTATTAATAAATCCATAAATAATAATTGTTGTGCATTGCTTAGCACTCCACCTTTAATGAGCGTATGAAGTCTATAATAGCCTTTCGCAACAGCTAACTCATCGCAGTGACAAATGCTTGATATGGGCGTATCAAAAGATTCTACATGTTATATTAAGTTTGAGTAACACAATGTAAATTAGTAGGTAATATAAAGGTGTGTACTGACTGGCGTGGTGCACGGTGTTCTGCGGCGAGTGCTGGATGAACATGGAGGGCGGCGCGTCGGGCTGGCCGCGCAGGAAGATGGGGTTCGACGCCAGCAGGGAGCCGGCCTGCTGGAGCCCGCCGGCCCACACCTGCGGCAGCGCGCCAGATATCTGCCACGGCGCGAACTGCATCGTCTGCCCGCCCGCCTGCAACAGGTGCCATGGGGCCTTCAACACGAGAGCTTTCAGATCCGTAGCTCCTGTAGCACACTGCTGCGAGTAGGCAACGCGGCAGTGAAACTAAAAGAAATATTACAGAGCAAAGTTGTGATTCGAATTCGGTTCGAGTCCTATTCGTATTTGCGCTCTGGCCCACAACTCTCCTTGACTTGCTTGTCAAAGGTGACAGTAATTATTTTCTACCGCGCAGCTGCAAGGCGTAACTTGAACATGGATTGAAAACGTATTAAAATGTCACTCCTCCCGTTTGTTAAACAAGTTAAAGTGCAGTGCCAATACCATTAAATATTTGTACAAATCAGAGACCGGCCCGCTATCCCATTCAAGGGGTTTCGAATGGGTTTTATAAGGGTTTTACTTAGAAAAGCCGTTCGATATGCTTTTTAAAGCGCTATTTACAAGGGTTATGTGCGCTTTAGCTGTTAAGGTTTTCCTTATAGTGAATGGTTAGTTTAACAAATAACTTGGTCATATATTTCTTTCCAAGGGATTATTATTTCAGTGGGGTATTATATTGAGGCTTTCAAAGGCTTTTATCGGTGAATGGGTGGGCGGGTCCCTGGTACAAATATCTTTATTCATATTGACGTTTGTTCATTTTTGTGATATGCTAGAGTTATGAAACTGTTATTACAATTTAAATTTATGTACAAAAACGATAATAAATATTGTATGTCGCTAAATTATTTTATGGTACGGTCGCTCTGTGATAACGACATGACTGTAATATCATAATTCACTATCACTAATTAATGTACTGTTCCATGTTCTGCTTTAACTTTTTTTAATTTTTGGTGTTCAATAAAGAGTATTTGTATTGTATTGTATTGTAATAGCCACACACCCTTACACGATACCCTGAAAACTAACTTTCAAATGAAATTACTCAATTGACATTTAAAAAAATATTCATTGCGGTGCCTTCGAAGAGAGCAAATCATTAAGCGCCTCATGAACGTTATCAGTAACACGTCAAAGTGAAAGTTTGTGAACGACATATTTCTCATAATCAGTTGTTTGTTATCTACTGTATCATTATGGAGATTATTGACAAAGGTATTTATTAAGTATAAGTATTCATAATATTTAAGAATAAGTTATATTACTATTATTATTATTATTATTCATGTTATTCTTTATTTATGTTTATATTATTTGTAAGCATATTTTGCACAATCAGGCAAAGATATTGACTAGTGTATTAGTGACGGGTAGCAAACCCATGGCCTAACAGTACTACAAGCCTTTATTCCCTTAGTCGCCTCTTAAGACATCCACGGGAAGACATGGAGTGGCACTATTACAGAAAAAAAAGAAAAATCCACCGGGAAAGTCAGAAATTTGCAGCAGGGCGAAAGGGTATGTATAATATTTGTAGTTTTTTTTTCATAACAATATTAAGTTATTTGGGGTCTACGCGGCGCACACTATTCCCAAGGCATTTTTTTTTAAATTAAATGTATATATACATATGGGTGAATTGCAGAAAAAATGTACCTTTTAGTTTAATTGGTGTCCCGTGAAAACACGGTGGATTTAAAATTATATCATGAGAAGAAAAGACGATGTAATTATTTTTCTTAAAGTATGAGAATTCTTAAAATTCAGATAAAATTATTTTTATTTTTATTCTGTTTTATTTATATAGATTTAAATAAAAAACAATCCTTCGATACGCGAGTACTTCATATATTATGGTCATGTCCCAATTCCGAGTGTGTTTTTATCTAGGAAATTTGTTACGATTAATTCTTATAAAGCATAACTGTAAACTATTCAGTCCTTTTTAGTTAATCTTTAAGTTCCGTACAAATCTATTCAATTTTATTGTAAATAGTTATGAAATTTTAATATTAATTTACCTGTCCCAACTTACTGGACTTTCGTTACTCAGCTTTAGTTACGGAGCATTTAATCCCAAAAAAAGTTTTAAATATCTTAGTAGAATTACTTTTTATCAATCTGGATACACCTTGACATCTATCAAACTATTGAACACAGCGACACCCATTTTGTTTTCAACGAAGTGGCACGCGGATTGCCAGTCTAGTGTATAAAATCTAAAAAATCTCATGGTGATAAACGGCGATTTTCTCGGGTAAAAGTTTCATTTTCGTACCACTTTATTCATTACCGTGTAGTTTTACTCTGCTTCTTAAGAATTTACAAAGTTCTAGAACAATGCATTACACGTTTGAAGGGAAATATATTTTTTAGGTTAAGATTTCTCATATTATCATTCTCAGTTTCGTTATTTTTCGTTATGTAACGAAACTGAGAAACTGTAAAGCCTATTTCATACAATAAAACTATATAGAAAATACTGGTGTGTAAGTTTGTTTCAGTCGAAAAGTCTGCCACGGTACAAACCATCCATACTAACATTATGAATGTGGTGTGTCTGTCTGTCTGTTACCTCTTCACGCTTTAACCGCTGAACCGATTTAGATGAAATTTGGTATGGAGATAGCTTGAGTCCCGGGGAAGGACATAGGCTACTTTTTATCCCGGAAAATTAGACAGATCCCGAGGGAGCAGCGATAAACGACTTCTACGCGGACGGAGTCGCGGGCAAAAGCTAGTACCGTAAAATGGGGCTATTTGGTACTAAGTAATCACAAGCTTTTAGTTGATATATTTCTTGTTATGGCTATGATAGAACTGTAAAACTCGGTGTCAGGCTAATTTTTCAGTTCTGCCATTGCCATGACACAATTATAGCAACTAAAAGCTTAATAATTACTCGATTCCAAATAGCCCCGTGATTCCCAAATAGCCCCATTTTACGGTACATAATATGTGTTTGCATATGGACTGTAATGTTTTTTTGCCTTTGTCAATTCCCTAACCGATTTTTTTGGAGTTTTTCGTGTATTCTTTTTTGTAAAGATATGGCTGGCTGTAGCTATTGATTCAATAACACGACTAAAAAACACTATTGTTTACAGTAGAACATGGCTCCAATGACAAATGCTGAAAGGCAAAAGAAGTACAGAGAACGTTTAAAACAAAACCCTGCAAAATATGAGGAGTTACGATTAAAACATTCAGATAGAGTAAAAAAATCAAAAAGAAATGGAATAAAAAATCAATGGAATAAATAATGGAATAAATAATTCTGCGAATGAAACCACAAGATATCACTAGTATTCTTCCATGTGTCCGACGCTTTATTTTATCAGTTTCGTTACACCAATTATCAATTTCGTTTACTCTCAGGTTAGTTATGAAATTCAAAAGGTACATTTTTTCTGCAATTCACCCATATACCTGGGGGAGGCGGTTGATGTCTACTAGCAGGGTTTTCTTCTTCTTTTTTATTAATGTTGGTCCACTGCAGTGATTTCGCCAATGTCAAGTGAATGATAGTATAATCAGTAAATAGAGAATAAATAAGAGAGTAGTAGAATTGTCATAGACTTATTGCCACGTCATTGTCAAAGCGGCGGCGGACAAAAGTGCGAACGTACATTTTATTTTCTCACTTTATTCATTTGTTTTTACGAATATAACGTTATTGAAATAATCATAAATAACATATATTGATTAGGAATATTACTTAAAATAAGAGTATGGTGGCAAGATGTTCATTGTTTGGATGTTTATTAACAGCAACAGAAGCTTTTCTCGTTTTTCCTAAAGATGAAAGGAGGTATCGTACTTATTACTTGAAGTCAAATTCCAAAAAAAAATCTTCACTTTGACATAGCTCTATACTGGCCCAGAAATCTATTTGTTTGACTGAACACTGTACTTGTACTTATGATATTCACGTGTCGCGTTAGAGGCAATCCTATGACGTTCGCACACATCGGCGCGTGTACAGACGCCACCGGCTCACATTGTAGAAGTACTCATCACACAGCGCGTACTTAGTATGTACTGACCGCCCAGTGCTAATACTATGGTAAACCTTGCGTAAATTTTGGGACACCCGTTATATAGCTACCCAGGAATAAAATATCTGTTTTGTCCAAAACTGACCTTATGTCTAGAGTAAATTAAACAGTAATTGGGTTATCCCATATTTTTATAATGTATGGTGATTCAAAAACCATTTCGAGAATAATGATTGTAGAACCATTCCCTGTTATCAGATTATTTTACTAAATAAGTATCATAGTTTTTTAATTTTTATTTGACATTATTTGACCTCTAATATCGTGTGACGTCACGATCTTGATTGGTTAATTGGGTGTTAACTGTGATCAACTATAGTTCTGCGTACGAGTCCGAAATGCAGTAATACACAAATCATTATTATCGAATTTTGACTTATTTATTCCCGCATTTAATTTAACGCTTATTAAAATCAAGACAATTTTGGACTGTACTATATAAACATGACAATGTAAGAGCAATAAAAAAAAATGAATGTTTAAATATAAGTCCGTTTTGGACCCTCTGCCCGTAGGCTGTCTGACTGAGGTACACTGCTCTTATTCTCTCCCGTAACTCACGAGACAACAGTTATAGTGTTTCTTAGAAAAATGGTATAATATACACAACTAAATATGCTTGACAGAAAACCTAACGAAATGGGCTTGTAATTGCCACAAAAATTGAGGTTTGGTGGATTTATATACTTTTCACACCACCTGCTCGACAATGCCAAATTACATATCATGCAAACCTTACGCAAACCAACTCATTAAAGCCCTTGGCTTTAGCCGGGGTGTAATGTTGTACTGAATCTCATTATAACTCGCTGGGTTGTAATATTTTCACTTTTCATAGTTCTTATTACAATGGACTTAAAGTCTAATTTCGTAATAAAAGATCAACTAATACTCGAAGGCCGGGCGCGGCGCCGCCGCCACCGCCGCGTCGAACCTAATTTGAAAATCGAACATTTTCTAAAATCGAGCTGGCCACGGCAAGCTGAATGGAACACATTTGAAATTAAACAAAAGCCGCGAGTATTGTAAGACGCTGCAATAAAATACATTGGTGATAACTGCAAAGTTTTTAATAAATATATCAAAATTAAAGAAAACATCTGTTAAAATGTCTAGTGACGAAAGTGATTTAACTCCGGAGTCCATTAAATTAGATGCCTTAGGCATTGTTCATAATCTACTCCCAGAGAAGTCAAAGGAAAAATACCTGAAAGCCTACAACGATTTCGACATATGGAAAACTGGAAAAGGTGCAAAGTCAGTGTCTGAATCAGTGCTTCTGGTCTATTTCCAGCACTTATCATCCACAAAAAAGAAAGAAGTAAGAAGAAATCAAGCAGCCTGTGGTGCATCTATTCTATGCTCAGGTCGACAATAAGCATTAAACACGACATCCAGATTAATACATATACCAAGTTATTGGCATTTTTAAAAAGGAAATCGGATGGTCATAAATCAAAGAAGTCAAAAGTATTTACAACTCAAAATGTGGAAACTTTTCTAAATGAAGCTCCCGACCACAGCTATCTTACCATAAAAGTGAGTATGAATGAATACTACCTACTTATTGATTGAATTTCTAGTACCTACAATTGCGTCAATTAAGTGCTATGTATCACACTAATATTATAAATGCGAAAGTTTTGTGTGTGAGGTGAGTGTGTATGTTTGTTACCTCTTCCCGCAAAAACGGCTGGATGGATTTGGATGAAATTTAAAATGGAGATAGCTTATACTAGCTTATATTAGCTAGTAATAAATAAAAGGCTCATTTTATGCCAAAAATTAAAAAAATACATTTTAAGACTACCCAATTATTTTGCCTCAAGATTTTTTGTTAATTTACATTCCTATTTTTTGTTAAAGGTGGCGTTGATTTTTGGAGTGAATGGCGCTTGTCGGGGAAATGAACTTGTAAACATAAAAGTCAATGATATCGAAAAGCATTCAGAGTTGTTGCTGGTAAACTTGCCTGATACCAAAACAAATAGAGAACGGTCATTCATAGTTCGTGAAGAGTATGCAAGAATTGTCAAAAAGTACCAAGATCTACGCCTCTCTAACATAAACACCAACAGATTTTTTGTAGGTTACAGCAATGGCAAATGCACCAGACAAGTTATTGGCAAAAATAAAATTAGCGCCATGCCAAAAGAAATTGCAAAATACTTGAAATTGCAAAATCCCGGGCTTTACACGGGCCATTCTTTTCGTAGAACATCGGCAAGTCTGTTGGCAGATTCAGGTGCAGACATGGCCCAGATAAAACGACACGGTGGCTGGAAATCCGATGCAGTAGCGGAGGGCTACATAGAAAATTCTATACAGAACAAGAATAGAATAAGCTGTCGTATTGGTGAAAATATAAATCTAAAAACTTCGTCTAATAATGATGATCCTTGGACACCTTTGCCACCACAGCCATCCACCTCAAAACACATCACATCAAGCCCACTGCCTCAAGGACCATCTTCTCCAACCTTTACAGTACAAAACGACCCTCAGACGCAAGTTTCTGAAGCTGTGAACAATACTCAGATAAACTCTACCTCAACTTCGATAAACGTACCAAATAAAAATATAACTTTGTCTTTCCACAACTGGACTAATGTCTCAAATATCAATTTCCACTTTTAATTTTAATTTACTATAATAAAACGCTGTTTTTAGTAGACTCGCTTTTTTATTGTCTCGCAAAAGGTGAGAAAAGTAGAGTACACTCCTCGGGGATAAAGCTGTTTTCGTCTTGGGCGCGCTTGAACCCCTCACTGCGCTCAGGACTCTTCTTAATTCCCTCGCTTCGCTCGGGAATTAACTCGTAACACCCTCGCTGCGCTCAGGAGTTAAATCTGGAGTCCTTCGTTACGTTCAGGATTCAATATCGCGCCCGTGACATAAAACTGTGCTTTATCCCCTCGGTGTCTAATAATAATAATCTACTATTAAAATCATGTGTTGACTCATTGTTACGCCCCGTGTGGTTGCCGGGTTAGAATAGTACCACTCCATGTCTTCCCGTGGACGTCGTAAGAGGCGACTAAGGGAATAAAGGCTTGTAGTACTGTTCTGCGATGAGCTTGCAACCTGTCACTAATACACTAGTAAACATCTTGGCCTACTTGTGCAAAATGTATATAAACCAGTCTTTTTAGAGTTGTTAGTATTTCTGTAGCTCTGCCTACCCCACTCTGGGAATGAAGGCGTGATGTTGTGTAAGTATGTATGTAAAATCATGTTTTTAAAGCGTAACTTTAGAGACGTAACCATGGAAACGAGGTAAAGAAAAGTTGATTGACCCACATTGTTTATTTAAATATATTTAAGATGACAACTCGCGACGTGCAATTTTATGTGTCCCAAATTTAAATGGCACGTTACGACGCTACTTTGTTGATATATTTTTATCCGACTTCAAAAAAAAGAATGAGGTTCAATTCGTCGGTGTTTTTTTTTTATGTATCTTTCCCGATAACACAGAGACCGTTTGACCGATTTGTATTTTTTTTTCGAGTGGGTATACTTTCTAGTTGGTCCCATTTCCAGCAAGTCATGATCTGATGATGGGATCTTAGAGAAATCGAGGGAACTTCTCAAGTATTAAAGGAATAAATATACGTGGGCGACATAACAGTATTGATCACTAAAAGGCGTGAAAAATTATATATTTAAAATTAATTTAAATTATAAAATTTACTTGTTTGTTGAAACCGCGCGGTAATGCACTATTTCGATTTCCGCTGATTATGTAAACTTGCTTTATTTAAACACCGTGGGCCCGAGGAACCCGAAAGATTTTAACCACATACGTCATTAGGAGTAAAAAAAATATATATGAAGCTAATTCAAATTCAGCAAAAAATGTAGTTGGATAATTCGGCTTTTGTAATTAAACATTGGATACCTATCGCTTCTCTGTGAAAATAATGCCTTTTAATAAAATGATAACAATAACTTTTCCAACAAAAGATGAATTTAGTGAGCGGTGCCTGTCACTTTGATGTATGTGAATAGCGACGCGAAATTCGGCAACATCGCAATCAAAAGAGCTTTGCAAATGCACTTTTGTAAACACAGTAAATAGTTTATCTACATGAAAATGTTAATATCTTCAAAACTATCCCGAATTTAACTAGGGCTCATTTTTTTTGCTTCTAATGACCTAATGTATGCGTGGTTAAAAATTTTCGGGTTCCTCGGGGCCACGGTGTATAAGGGAGGGAGAATTCAGGCATATTATGGTGATGAATGACATCCTTATTTCATAAAAAATTAAAGCACCTTAAATACAAATAAGAGTTTTGTAATGCGTTACATGTATGTTCAGTTGATATCAGCAATCTTTTAAAAAAACCACTGTAACATAGAATGACGCGCGTAAACAATTCTGATCATTAGTTCTACCTCGCAGACACTTGCACGGTAAAAGTACACTGTGGTTGAGTGGATACCATAACGAAGACTAAAATAATATCTTAATGCAATTTCGCACAAATTAATGTTAATTATACACATATTGTACAAAAAAACAGCTTTGCTATAGTTGCATGGCATTTTAGAAGTATGGAAATTCATTCGCTAGTTTAGTTCCGCTTTAATTTAAATATAATTCGCTGAATGCAATTTAAATTAATAAACTACTGCACGTTTATTATATTATACGTGAGTACACATAAATAGTGATGGGAAACCAAACAAAACATATTGGATTCTATTTATAAAGTACTAGCGCCCCACTCCGACTTCGCACGGACCAGAGCTAATATGCCTACTTTTTTAGACGTCCGATTTATCAGCCTGTTGAGTCGAGTATATGGGTAAGATGACAAGGCAAAAAGTTCATCCTACTTTTGCCTATAAAGGCTTTCGCCCGGTTGTACACTGTTTTATAGAAACTAATTTCATACAACGTGTCACTTCGCAGAATTTTCATTTCATGGAAAGCCCTTCTGCTGTAACCTTACTGTTTTCAGATATTTTTTGGTGGACACAGGTCTAACCTAACCTAACCTACGTAACTCATGTTTAAGATTATCTCAAAACATTAAAGTTTCAACAGAAATTAGCTTTCTATGAAATGAAAATTCTGCGAAGTGATACATTCTATGAAATAAGTTTCTGTAAAACAAGGGGACACCGCTTTCGCCCAAATGGTAGACACGTGCTATACCGGACGTTTTACAATTATTATGAGTCCCATGAATCCCACCACACATTATTTATGTGTAACTTTCGATTTCTTCAGCGCACGCCGGTATAGCTCTCAAGCGGCATGTTTCTTTTCCAACATTTTACCTATTATCGTCATATTTCAGCCAATTTACACAAAACCTTGATGACATGCTTAACCTCAGGTGGCATAATTTCCTACTGACTTAAATTCTCCCAGTTGTCGGGCAACATGATCGGTAATATAATCCATTGCTTTGCTCTTACCAGTGTGTCTACGACTTGATCATTATTTTTTCCAGTTCTTAGCTCTACGAGTGCGTTCATTCTAGGCTAAGTTCCAGCTCCCAACTTTTTTGACCTTCTAATCTTAGATTCCGATCCAATTATAAAACTCAAACTAGGAAGCTTTAATATTCAAGGTTTCAATTCGTTGGAGGTTTTTATCATAGTTACTTGAGGTTGAGTTACGCTTTTACTAACTCAACCCGCGTGTCACGAGACACCAAAGTGGATGTGCTTTATTTATTATATTTTTAACGGCGTAGTACCCGCGCCGTAAACAATACTGCTGTGCGTGCTGATCGATTGGCCGATTCTTCAGCCTTTTAATAGCTGTTATTGGTCGAAAAAGTTGCTTATTTAAACAACAATATAAACTAACCGCGGTACTATTTTATTTATAACGTCAAAGATGACAAGTCGCTTGTAAATGTGGTCAATATACTCGTACAAGGTGTCTCTGGGCACAGGAGAACAAAAGAAGTTTAATTGGAGGAGTGTAATCGATAGCTGTACATTTAAAGGGCCATGGTCAGAGACGGGTTAGATGTAAGGGAAGTTAGTGTACCTGCAGCGGGCTGATGAGCTGCGCCTGCTGCGGCGACGCGCTCAGCACGGGCTGCGCGACCTGCACGCACTGCGCCGCGCCCGCCTTGCCGCCCGCCACCTTGGCGCTCATCACCTAGACAGCCAGCGGGACTTTACTACACTTAACCGAACTATAACCCTTGTATATTTTAATATTAAAACAAATATTTACTCGTTTTCTTGTAAATCTATCAAGATATATGTAATGTAAGTTCCACGCCGGGCAAGAAAAGCTAGCTTTTAATATTTTTTTAAATAGCAGTCATGTGTTTGAGAATAATAATGCTTGTGTGCCGTTCTTAAAACCAAACAATATTTTAGAGTAAGTATGTATGTATAAATGTGGAAGAAGCGAAAGAGCTTTGTCAGGATCGTAGCAGGTGGAAAGAAGTGGTCTCTGCCTACCCCTCTGGGAAACAGGCGTGATTTATGTATGTATGTATGTATGTATTTACAAATATATATTTTTAACTGATTTTTTACTATCATATACTTTACTTATTGGTTGTTCATGAATATATCCTTTAGTCCAATCAATAGAGGCAGTGTAGAGTGCGTGAGCAGAAAATTAAGCAATTCCTTCAGAAATTTGTTCAGGATGCTTAGGGAGTAAACATACCAAAAGTCCCCACTTCTAGGAGGTGAGCCGGAGGGGAGGAGCAAAACAGGTGCCATTTTATGGTGTTTTACTTATATATCGACTATGGTAGGTAGAAGAGAAAAAAAAAAGACCAGATGAAACTGTATAAAATTTTCTTCACCTTTAATACACCATATATTTTTTCAAATTCACAACCGTGTTTGTGCTACACGGTCCGAAAAAGTGAATATTTTTTATTACCTGACGTTTTTTTACAAAACATTCCCTGATAACATTTTACTTATTTACCTGAGAAAAAGTAGTTACCACGATATATTTTGTTTTTACATTAAAACTCTTGATGGTAAAGTGGCTTATTTATTGAGAAAACTAAAGTTTTAGGGAAAAAAAATCGACAATTGATAAAAAATTATAATATTTTGTGGCAGATTGCGCGAAAACTATAAGTGATATCGCTTTTGAATGTATTAAAGCTTGATAATAAAACTATCAGGGTTCATTTTGTTTCTACTCACTTTTCATGTACAATATATTTTAAAGTTTTTTAAATATCTCCCCGAGACCTCCTTGGATACTCTACTTACTTTGCATCATGCTTAGTTCCATCTCGGGGTAATTTTTTAATTACAGCGCACCATACTCTAGATATACGTAAAAAAAAAATGACACCCGTTTTGCTCCCTCTCGTCCCCGGCTCACCTCCTAGAAATGGGGACTTGTAGTATGTTCACTCCCTAAACACCTTGAACATATTTCTGAATAAATTGCTAAGGTTCCTGCTCACGCACTCTATACCCCTTTTTCAGCCATTCGTTGACTGGGCTATTATGAAAGTTTTTGTTATTCCAATGCTATTCGTACGTAATTCTTAAATAATTCAATTTAATCAGGCGAGTAATAAAATTAAATGTTTTAAATAAACAAAAAACCGCGTTTAAAAACGCATTGGTTAATTATTTTTTAGCAATCATAATATGCTGTTATGTATTCCTACTTCTCAATTAATAAGGAACTATAGGGTATTTCATAGTTCATGCATGTCCATTTAAATGTGCTTCGCTATAGTCACTCGACTATCTCAATCGAGATATCTCATTGCCACCCTTAAAATTGTACCATTGAAGAGTTCCGGTGCCTATCACTGGTCTTCAACGTCAGTTCCACTTAAACAAATAATGCTTACTAAATGCTAATGCTGGACTTGTTACTAAAAAGGCTAGAATCGCTATGTTCTCACGGATATCCGTTATTAGATACTGACTTGGTGACAATGAACCTCGGGCATGTACCCTATCAAATATTTTTTTTTATGAATGTCGCACCACAATTGACGGAGTAAACGCATACCAAACAAATAAAAACATACAGTCGAATTGAGAAAGAACTCCTTTTTTAGAAGTTGGTAATAAAATTGGATTAATCTGTTAATTTAAATCAGAATTCTACGTAGAGCTGTGTATTATATTGTTCATTCGCCTAAACTGCCGTTGCGATGCCTATACCGATAGTAAAGCCAGTTAGTCTAGCAGCGCGCGCTGCTGTCAATTTGCCACTTTGATGTACGTAGGAGTTACACAAGCAAATACTGATCTATCTCTACAGATTAGTAATGGTTGGTACCTTGTGTATCTCATTTGTTTTCTGGTGCTGCGAGATCCCGGAGACGGAGGCCTGAGAGTGCGCGGCCAGCAGGCTGGGCTGTGAGTTGATCACGCCCAGCGGGCTGAACACAAACGTTTGGTTCTGCGTCGTCGGGATCGCCGGCATCGTCGTGTACCCCGGGAACCCGCCTGCACACAAATATACACACTGACTCAGATACAACCCTCCGCGAACAGTGACTACACAACATCTCAGACCACACTCATCAGAACACGAACAAGCGGCTCGTTTCTTTAACATACATACCTTAAATGTGGCCCTCAAATTATCGGTTACCTATCACAAGTACGAATACTCGTTCCCAATTGATTCATTTTTCCGAATTTTGGAGTTAGTTAATCCTTTTATTGAACTTTTCAGGAGTAAAAAAACCAAGTTAACCTATAGGTCCAATGGGTATAATCTGTTTTAACTATTTTATCAGTGATATTTATGTTTTTAGGGAAAAATACATTTGAAACTTATGAATTTTCAGACAAACGAATTAGTTGGGAAACAAAGTTTCGGACTGAAAGGCGATTTTTAGCTTCGAGTGCTCGAATCAGTCTATTGATTGAAAATATTAACACACGAAAATATGTCACAATTATTTTCGCATGAACCCATTATCCCGTATTTTTGAAAGCCCTCACTCGAAAGCTAGTGATTGACCTAATATTATATTCACGTGTTTCGTTGTACGCAGGAAGTTGATGATTACCAGTTTTTTTTTTTAACTCAAGTTGTTATGGTATTGTTTATAATACACTGGTAAACATCTTAGCCTGATTATTCAAAATGTGGTTACAGAATTACCAACAAGTTTTTTGTAGTTGTTGGTATTTCTGTAGCTCTGCCTACCCACTCTGGGAATGAAGGCGTGGTGTTCTGTATGTGTGTTCTACGTTTTGAATATAAATAAACGTACGAGCTACTTAGAAATTGCTATTACAGCGATAATATTATTATGTATGTACACTTGCAGTGTTTTATAAAACTTCACCTTCGAAAGTCAAAAATCGCCCCCCAGGAATCGGTTGCCCAAATTATTATTTCCTGTTATTAAAACGATAAAATACTTGTCATTCTTCACTGTGGTGCAAAACAAAGCGTGATGAGGAAAAACACAGAAAAAATATTGAAAGCAATGTAAACCGATTTGTCTAAATAAGTATGTACTAAGTAATGGTGTGACTTAAAAATTAACAAAAAAAATCAATGCGACTTAAGCTAAACTTAAGCTAATCTACGAACTGAAAATGAACATCGACTAGTAAAAAAGGCGGACGCTGGAAAATAGTTCTACAAAATAAGAAAGAACCCATTCATCAATTTAAACAAAGCTTATAAAAGGAATTAAAAATAAACCAAGTTCAAATCGTCAAACAAAATGGCTCTCGTAAAATTAAGACACACATACAATACATCAATCACGAGATTGGAAAACAAATTATAATCCAATTTTCAAAAAAATTTATAAACCTTGATCCTGATATGTCGTGAGACCTGCAAAATTTACTGAAACACTAAATAGTGTGAAAGTTCACATTCACATTGGAGCGAAAAACAAATAGTGGGTTAATACATAGCTACGCTCTACAGGAGGTAAATAACATACAGCCATTTAAAATAACATCCGGTAACTGCGCACACAATTTGCGTCGACACGCGTAACATTTTTAGTTATCGTTCGGTTGCAGTTCCGTCGCGACGACCGAAAGTGGGGAAGAATCGTAACATAAAAACAGTTACATTTTTGAGTCCCAGTTGCCACGAAAAGTTCACACAAGTTTCGTATTTGCGTCAACTTTGAATGAGATTATATTTATTCATTCACTTGTTATCTCGTTCAATTTGCTGTCATCGCGTGACGTCTGTTTTTCATGTTGAAACTTGAAAGTAAAAATTTACAAATTGTCAATAAGCACTTCTTATTGACATTTATTACTGTCACGCTTTGGTTTGTCTAACCGTGAGTTTCCGCTCGTTTAAGTAATTATCAATGAGCGAATAGAATTTATTCGTGTAGTTTTGAAAAATAACTCCGTTTTTTCAAAAGTACACGCAGTAGCAACGCGCCTGTGATATTGTAAAGATCAAATAAATAATTGTATTTAAATGCAGGCTCAAAATATATTTTTTGTAACTAAAACAACATTATAAAGGTAGTGATACAACATAATAATAGTTACAATGTTTAGTGCCAATATAATTACGGCTAATAGTTGTTAAAACTACAGAAATTAAAGATTTTTTAATGTCTAACAGTAATCCATGTTGAAATCCTCTTTTTACTGTTTCTGCATTGTGTTGACAATGTGTCTACTTGTTAGTAAATTTATTTCGATTTTAAAATGGACGAAGCATTTGTATAGTCATGTTAAGCGTTTCGACACTGCGACTACCTTTACCAAGTCTGTGACCACTATTGACTTGTTGCAACCGAAAATGGTTGTATGGCAATGTAAATAGCTACGAGGGTTTCGCCTAGGGCGGCAGGCAGTGCACTGCGAGCGCGGCCGCGTCACGTGTCCGCGCACTTGCCACAAGCTATCAGCACTGCGAGAGTGTAGATAAAGGTGATTTCGTAAGCTTAAGTGACCGTAACCTCCTTGTCATCACTGTATAGTGAGCTTGTGTTAAACCAGGGAGTTGAAACACCGGCCAAATCATGTCTCATTAATTATATTAATTACTACTATTTTACCTCCACCATAGTGATTTTAATCCACAAAGAGTCAACGTCGCACTGGGCCACTAATTTTTTTTAGTGGCCATTTAATTTGAATAAGCGCACCGCTTCGTGGGTTGAAATCACTACAAATGCAGGAGAGGCTCGCTAGCGAGTGCCGGGCTTTATGGCTTGATAATGACTGTTCCCACTAAGTCCTGCATCAGAGATTGGTAGTGAGATCAACAGCGGATTTAAAAATCTTCGTATAAATGTACATAACAATTAATCTTTACACGATTATTTGACCATTAAACTAATGACAAGTGAATATAATAATAATAATAATTAATATAATAATCGAATATAATAATATAATAATATAATAATCGAACTATAGTTCGATTCACAAGGGCTGGCACGAACGGATTGATCGTAAGTAATGTCACTTGTCACTGTGTGAATGCCGTTCTTATACAGGGACCTCCTAATATTTTATAAACAAATGAAACATTTCCGTTATTTAAGAATCAATAAACATAATCTGCACATTATTAGGACCAAGCCGGTAATAGTATTTTACTTCCGATTACGACTACGGATTTAATTACTGACTGTGGATTTAATGCTAGCGAAGCATATTGTAGCAGTCAATGTCATATTTAAGTTTTCACTATGATTGTACATTTTACTAATATATTTACACTTATTACTGTTATTAGACAGGATTGTCTTGAAACACGATTAGTACTTATTGAATCAACCTGTATTATATGCAGGTTGATTCGATATAATAACATTTTATGAAGCATACAGATTAGCATTTTATGTCACTTTCACGTCAAATGTAATGACTAATATGGATGAGTCCGTGTTAAAAACTTACTCAGTTCAATTGGTTGCAGTAAATTGTAAAAAAAATCTGTTTGATATTGTCAATTGATTCCTTTAAACATTGTGAATCCCTTTAAGAGAATCACCTTTCTACAACAACAGATGGGAGAGGTGCGTAGTTGTAAAGCGATATTTCATAAAGCTACTGACAAATTAATATATTTTTTTAATATTAATTGTTTACAAAATTTAAATAGAATCATATCCATGTTATACTGTCGTCGAAAAATTGCTACCGGTCGCCAATTATTAATTATCATTCACTCATACGATCCATTCGTGCCAGCTCTTGTGAATCGACCTACTTAAGGTCAGTAATTGTGTCATACTTTTCGCTAAGTTTACTTTGAACACAAAATTCAAGGGGATTTTGGTTGAATTTTAACTCATCTCTCAAGGTAAAATGTAATAAGGTTCATAATTAGCTGTAAACAATATGTTTTCTTAATAATCCATCCCCTAAAAACAATTTTTTAAGGTCTGTAATATACTGCCGTAGACAGACTTCCCCACCAACATGAGGTAAATACGACTAAATCCTTATCGCACGACACACAGCTATTTTTAATTAAAAAAAAAACATGTTACCTGAGCATTACAATCAGTTTTATGTACCCTAGATTAAGTATTCAACTTTTTTTTGTCACTAAGTACCATGGTAAGGAATGAAAAACTTTTTTTAAATAAAATTGGGGCGGGGCTATTGCAACTAAGGGCGTAGAAACTGTTCAAAAATGTTTTATTCTTTTTAAAAAATATATAGATACATCTACTCCCTTAGTTGCAAGCTCCGCCCCACCTTAATTGAAATAATAAAAAAATTGAGCCCAAACGAACGTCAGAAAGTGGTTCTAAATTAGCTTCCAAGATTTGATCCAAACTAACATACCTACATAATCGTACTCGTACTAACTCGGCAAGTTAAATAAAAGCTTGTAAAAAACCATAATTTTTGCAGCCTCTGACATGAGTGTAACATATGGACACACTAACCTCAATTAAAATGGACGCACTTAGCCGAAAACATATTTTTAAGGTTACTTTTTAATCCCACGTCAAACCCTTATTACCTATCAATAATTTAAATGAAATAATTACAGTAACATTTATGTTGACATGTTTAAAAAGTATTTAACTGAACAAAATACACAGTTTCATCGTAATTTCCACGATTAACATAGATTTTCACGTGTAAATTGGAATTCGTACAAAAAAATGTCAGATTTCAAAATGGCAATGGATCGAAAATGGTAAACGTTTTAGTATCGGCGACGAGTCATAATCTAAGTAACTAACTAATGTTCACCAATAACGGGGAGGGGCAATTTGGTATAGCTGGACGTTCTAAGGCATGGGTAAAAATATTTTTTGAATATAGCTACGTCGATACGTTTTCTCTACCATAATGATTGGCGTAGACAAAAATTAAACGTGTTTATTTTGTTTATTCCATGCACCTCGAATATTAAGTAAAATTAAATTGTAGCTTTGAAAAATTGTGATATAACAACCATAGTGTTTTTGTTCTACTGATAGCGGATGCTGCTTCTGGCGACATTAATTATCATCGAATACAAAATAAAAATGATACATTTAAAAAAATATATACACGGTGGAATTTAATCGGTGAACAGGAACCCATTTTTCTAATTCAGTAATCGATGGCGGTCACGTTTATGTAGTACTTAAGTGGAACCAAGTGTTTTTTTTATCATAACTAATTTTTAAGTTGAAATTAAATTTTAATTAAAATTTATTGTCACCCTACTAATGGTTTAGTCTGAAAAGTTTAATACCTCTTTTCAAACTATCAGCCATAGAAACTTAAAACATAAATGAGCAATAAGCTGTCAATTTGTCATTGTCAAATTCATGACAAATGGCGGCAATCATTTATTGACGTCTGATCTGTCTAGTTTCCCGCCAAAGCCAGCAAGCACTTGACGTATGTACCCTAACGAGTAACTTCCCTTCAATAAAAGTAGGGTGTCCATTTATTCACTCAGTGTACATTTTACCGATGTTAATTAAGTGTGATTAATTAAATCGTGAGCTATATTGCACGAGATCTCACGTATTGGTTTCTATGTAGATTGATAATTAAGATTTTTGGATTCCTGATCACCGATTAAATTCCGCCGTGTATATAAAACTAATTGTAAATAATAAGTAAGAGTATCGATATTGACATCATAAATATTTTTATCCCATTACTTATGATAAATATTAAATTATTTAAATACATAAGCTGCAGTAAATGTGCACTTACACGGGTTATTTTTCAGCCGTAATTGACCGCATACTCTTATTTGGAGTTATAGAATGTGAAGCCGTTACTGTGGACGGGCAATTATTGTTCATAAAATTGTGTGTGCAAGTGCTACTTAACAAACAAGTAAATAAATGTATCCCAAGTCCTAGGTACACTTTTGTAAAGATCAATACAAACTACCGATACTGAGGCAATATTTTATGTTTTCAAACTGGTTCACTTAATGACGAATGTACTATAGGTGAAAAACTTAAGTAAAGGACCTGTAGTATGTAGTTGTGTATAAAAGTAATATAGAACTTACGTCAAATTTGTAATATAGAATGACGAACGGTCTATACAGATGTGTTACAACTACATACGACAGGTCCTTTACTTAAGTTTTTCACCTACACATATATTTGTAAAACTAGATGAATAACAGTGGAACCAACCTGTCTGACCCTGTAAGACTTGCTTGCCCTGCGTAGTCAACATATGCGGTGTCAGTTGACTCCCTTGAAATGGCTTGCCGGCAGCTATCACCTGAGAATCCAATTAAACATTATTTTATGAAGTTAGTGCTTAGAGGTATGCAATATTATTTAATTAAAAGACTATACCAGGACACTGGCAGTAAACTTGATATACCACACAATATGAAATTCCGAAACCTTTGCGTCACCGAAAGAAATGTTATGCATCCATACTAATACTTGCTAATAAAAAAATAACGTTGTCTGTTCGTTATGCTCTCACAGATAAACCACTGAACCTGTTTCGATGTCATTTTGTATGGAAATTGCTTGAGCCCCAGGAAAGGACATACAGGAAACTTTTTATCCCGGAAAATATACCGATAACCGACTTTTACGCGAACGGAGTAGCGGGCAACAGGTAGTAAAACTATAAATTGATGCATAGCAAATGCGAAATACAGCAGAGCTCTCGTCAATTTAACAGAACTACGAGTGTAGTTTACCGTAGTGCAACAGAAGGCTCTTTTGGGACAAATTTAGCGCTATCCTTAATTTCCTTTTCGTATTTTAGGTTAAATTATGTATTTACCTTTAGCTTGCCAAAACTAAAAACAAAAGCGTGTTAAAGTTAGTGCATACGTGAAGAAGAAAGTAATTAAATCATCAAAATGGTGATTCGAGATAATTAATTCAAACTAAAACCCCGGCCTAGATTAAACCAAAGCAACAGCAGCGGGTTTATTAAGGTTGCGTTTATCGCTGTGGATAAAGCGTCCGTTACTCTTTCTCGCACTTACATATTTATCAGAAAGTGACGCGTTAAACGCGACTATATGTAATATGCCTCGTACGTCTAATCGGCTATCTTCATCTGACAGACGGCATGTGACAGATAAGACTAGTGACGAATGATGGTGTATAGGATAAGAATACTAAATAGTAAACAAATGTGGATAAAGCACCCCTCACTCGCGCACTCGTCAGAAAGTAACAGGTGTTTTATGCTCACTTCGCGACAGCTATAAACGTGATTATACAGGGCGTCCCACGGCTATGCCACATGGAAGGAAAGTACCTTGAATATTGTAGATGGAACATTTTACTGAAAGAAGACATTATTTTAATTTAAAAAACAATTTAAACTGCATTCATAGATATTTAAATAATTACATGGTTGAACCGGGAATCGAACCCGTTACACGAGAAAAATAATTACCCTGTAGTTTTATCATACCGATCGAAAGGCTTCATCATAAGGATTATTTTTTGCTAAATAACATAGTGTCAGAAATAAAAGGAAGCCCATGAATTTTACAATTTTTATACAAAATTAATCAATTTATCAAATGCTCAAAATGTGTCCCTTCCTGTTGAATACAAAGTCGCACTCTTTTGATTATTTCGCTCCCTGTCGATTTTTTGATCTTGTTGTGGTGGATATTTAGAGTAATACGTCTAAGTTCTGTTTGTAGCTCGTGGACACTTTCATACTGGCTCTTGTAAACTAAATTTTGGACAAAACCCCATAAAAAAATCTAAATCTATCTATCTCTCTATCTATCAGCTTTTCATTTTTCTGAACAAAATTTCACATCAAATGTTCAAATTCATGGTCTTCCTTTTATTTCTGACACTATGTTATTTAACAAAAAATTATCCTTATGATGAAGCCTTTCGATCGGTATGATAAAACTACAGGGTAATTATTTTTCTCGTGTAACGGGTTCGATTCCCGGTTCAACCATGTAATTGTTTAAATATCTATGAATGCAGTTTAAATTGTTTTTTTAATTAAAATAATGTCTTCTTTCAGTAAAATGTTCCATCTACAATATTCAAGGTACTTTCCTTCCACGTGGCATAGCCGTGGGACGCGGCCGCGAATTGAAAGGATGTATTGTCACCTGTATCTGCGGCGAGCTGATCCCGGGGTGCAGCGCGATGTTGCCCGGCATGAGCAGCGGGCCCTGCGGGTTGTACAGCTGCTGCAGGTACGTGCTATTCGGCAGCGGCTGCTGGATCACCTGCACTCGGCTGTGCCCCCACTCCGCGCTGGAAACCACCAATATTTACATGTATGGGGAACATAACATATACTAGATCGTTCAATAAGTCCCGAGACTAAATTGGAAATGGCGCATATATTAAAGAATCTTTTGATTTTTAAAAAGTACCTACTGGCCATCAATTATAAATATGTGTCAAATAAAAAAAAAGTAACAATAAAACATTGATTTTGCAGACATTTAAGTGACGCTACGCTTTGTAATTTCGATACAATAGAAAAAAACGAGTTTCGCGTGTTGATAAAACATTGTTTTTTAATGAGAAAAAATACTGTTGAAGCACAGCAATGGCTTATAATTCTTATAAAATGTTATGCGGGATCTGTTCCCGCTAAAGCAACCATTTGTCGGTGGTATGCAGACTTCGAACGCGGTCGCATGGACACAAATGATGGGGAACGCTCAGGTCGTCCAGTGACTTTCAAAATATTAACCAAGTCCAGAAAATCGTAATGGAAGATCGGAAGGAAAAAGTGCGCGAGATAGCCGAGATTGTGAAGATTTCAGCTGGTAGTGTTTTTTGCACTTGGCAATGAAAAAGTGTTTTTCCAAGTGGGTGCCGCGTTTGCTTACAACTGATCAAAAGGAACAACGTATCAACGATTCAGAGCGATGTTTGGCGCTGATGAATCGTAATAAAAAGGATTTTTTACGTCGGTATGTGACAATGGATGAAACATGGATACACCATTTCACTCCGGAATCCAACCGGCAGTCAGCGGAGTGGAGAGCGGCTGGTGAAAGCCGCCCGAAGCGGGGGTAAGGTTATGGCGTCTACATTTTGGGATGCGCATGGAATTATTTTTCAACGACTACCTTGAAGAGGGGCAAAATATAAATAGTGACTATTACATGTGCTTATTGGAGCGATTCAAGTACGAAATTGCGGATAAACGGCCTCAAATTGGGCTTCGAATTGCTTCCTCACCTCCCTTATTCGCCAGACTTGGCCCCCAGCGATTACTGGCTGTTTGCAGACCTCAATAAAATGCTCCAGGGTAAGAAATTTGACTCGAATAGTGCAGTTATCGCAGCAACGGGGGCTTACTTTGAAGCCTAAGACAAATTGTTCTACACGCATGGGATAGAAAAGTTAGAAATGCGTTGAAGGGACTGTATCGCTCTTGGAGGAGACTACGTTGATGAATAAAAAATAATTTTATAAAGAAACCTTGTTTAGACTAAGTATAGTCTCGGGACTTATTGAACCAAGTGATAAAAAGATAAAACATAAAACTTGTTTATTCAGTAAGGAGGCCGCACGGGCACTTTTACACGTCAAAATTCTACTAGCGCTTCAAAGAGACCACTGCTGAGAATAAGCGCCACAAGAAACTCAACAGTCAGTCACGTGTTATACTATTGGTAACAGTGGAATAGATTGCAGATCTTATGGCTTCGTACATGTGCTCGCATTGATGTGTTCCGGTGTGGGGATAAGACAACCGGTGAAATTACTAGCAGAGGCATTCCATCTTAGTCCTTAGGGTTGGTAACGCATTTGAGGTCTTAGGATTATAGACTTGAGAATTCAAATGTCTATGGGTCTTAGATTTCACTTAACATCTGGACCAGGAGGCCTGAGTGCTCGTGTGCCTTCTCTTTATCATAAAAAATATATCTTAAGGCCCACTTCTCACTGGGACACCATGGCGGCACAACCAGTCTCCACCACCTAAAAATGAATACGGCTTCTCAGCTTCCGCTTGGATACGCAACGCGTCCTTCGTTTCGTTGTTGGCGGCGCCTATAGTCTGTACTTTTAGGTATTTAAAAAAGTGTAAACAGAAAACCCCGTGACATTGACAGATGACAGTTTGTCAGCCAATAGGAGCAGAACACTGATACGTCAAAGCTCGACCAAACAGCTTGGATTGGTTGATGAGCTGAGCCACGTGCTTTGGTATGTTTACACTTTTTTAAATACCTAAAAGTACAGACTATAGGTGCGCCGCCATGGTGCCCCGGTGGGAAGCTGGCCAAACACCACACAACTATGATCTATATCGCGACAAACGCGTGCAACCGGGTTCATACATGTGTTGTGTGGAGGGTTAACGTTGTAGTTGTAGCGCTTAGCCACGTGCATCTGCCACCAATGAAAGTCTACCTTGCTTGACGAAGTTTGCTTTGCTAAATCGCACATGCACAGGTTGTTTTCAGATATTTTAGTTAATAGTGTGGCAGACCTAATCTGCTGGGGATGCTGTGCAGTCTGCGGCAGGCTCTGCAGGGACGACATATTGGAGATGCCCGTGTTCGCCTGCTGCTGCATACCGCCCGCCGTCTGTTGCTGTACCTGCAACAGGGAGATCAGCATCACCTATTCCGGCTCCTCGACTATCGTACATAATAAACCCGCCCTGAGACTTCCCGGTACAGACGAGTGTACAATGTCATGTTACTTATAAATGTTACTTAAACGGAACAATCCCAATGGATAAGCAACATTAGGGTGCTCAGCTAGCTTGCGTTACCATATAATAGTAGTACTTTCGAATGGTTCAGCGGATAGAGCATTATGATCTTACGCCAGCCAAGTGAGAGTGTTATTTGTTGTAATAGTGGCCATAGTAATAT